>JAWNKW010000143.1:0-16796 GCA_035041775.1 Chymomyza caudatula
ATGGATGTAAACAAAATCAAGGTAACTGTTCTGCAGGTGGTGGGGTTCCTGTGCGACAACACGAACAGATAGACATGGCTATATCGACACGTTCAGTTCTATGATCCCGACTAATACTTTTGTACAAAATGGATGTGGTGGGTTGTCGGGTTTTTGGAAAATTGGAAATAGGAGTTCTATAGCGCATGAGGTTTTGCTTTCGTTTCACGAAACATACCTTAAAAGTGTATTTAATCGACTCGTTTTGTATCATTTTTTTTTTGTTGTAGCAAAAGTGGAGACCCGACAAAGTTTTTTACATTTTTAACGTGTTTTTTATGTCATAATATTATAACTTTACAAAATAAACGTATTTTTCCCTTAAAAAAAAAAAAAAAACAAACACCTATGCCTGTTTCTCTTTGACGCCGACTTGTATGCCGTGATGCTGGCACATCTATGAACTTGAGCGGGCGCTAGTATGTACTAAAAGCATGCTAGATGGCGCCACGTTATGCCAAATCATGAACCATTTGTATGCTTTGCAATTTTTTCTGCCTCTTTCTTAGCGGTGTACAAAGAGTGTAAGTATACATTCAAATATATATCATGAAACAAAGAATACAAGATAGCGCAATGCGCAGGTCCGTTATTCGACAAAGAGCGGCGAGAGAGAGCCGTGACGTCGACAATGTATGTTTTGACGATGTCAATGCATTTATGCAAGCAATTTGCTTTGTATTTTAAATGTGATCGTCGGCATGTTGTGTAAAAAATTGCAAAAATATTTTTAGTCTTTTAAAAAAATAAAAGAATGTTTTATTTTCCTAAAGGCGCAAAAATAGTGAAAAAGTGGTTAGATTTTTGTGGTCGAAATGACACAAAAAATTTCAAAAAAAATACATGGAGGAGGATGTCCGAGGATATTTTCGGACAAACGCAATGTGACTTAGGTAAGTGATCCGTACATCTTTATCAAAAGTGTTATTACATACTTACGTTTCTCAAATTTAGGAATAAAAAGGAGGAGGTTGTTGCAACCCGGTGCAATAACTTCCATTTCCAAAAATTTTTCAAATGAAAATCCGCAGCCGCGGCAAATTGTGATTGATTCCTTGCCTGATATTCATTTAATTGAATTGTATAATCTCATTGAATCCTTGGAAAAAGAGGTTAATTGCCAAGGAGGCAAACATTATGACTTTGATAAGGAAATCAACTCTAAGACAGGTTTGGACCTAAATAGTCATATATTATTAAAATAACTAAAATATTTGTAATTTTTATGTAGGAATAATATTCAAAAGTGTGAAGTGCCAGCCTGAAATAGTGCATGAAGAAGAGCTCCCACCCATGGAATTCGATGGTCTGGAAATCCTTGGCGGCTATATTGCCATCGATTGAAAGGTAAAGTGGAAGACATCCACGCTGGTACCTCCAATTCATCTTTTTCATGAGTTGACCACCTAAGCGAAGGTGGCCGAAGTAAGCCTTCGCCCGAAATGTAGAAAAATTTAATTGCGCTGGAGGAAATTTTCAAGACAATAAATAAAGACGAATTGTTAATAGGAAATAATTATTTGAAACTTCATTGTGAGGGCGCAAAAGCTATAAATTGTGACCACAATTTAAAAAAAAATATTTTTAGGGTCAAGGATGTACTTTGGTATTAGAAAATTTAATCAGAAAAAAGAGTACATACCTACGAAAAAATTAAATAAAATATTAAATAAATAAATAAGTATATTGTTTTAATTTAAAATATATTTATACTATATTTTAACAAATAATATCAAAATGCGACAGCGATTGGCCACCAGCAATGATTATAGCCCTGTTTGCGCTATCTTGTATTCTTTGTTTCATGAATATATATGACTGTTTAATGCTGTAAAGAACTTTCCGGGTAGCGGCGCTTGCTGGAGTAACTCAGACGGTTGTCCGTTGTTTGATTAATAAATACACCAAATGTTTAGTTCAACTTATATTCTGCGCATCTTATGAAAATTACCTACACAATGATATAAGTTTCACCCATATTTGTTTCCATATAGTTGCTGAAAAAGGGGTCCAAACATTTTACTTAGCCTATTTATATAATAGATATATTTATTCCTCTGTATCTCTTTTGCACCACACATCGTGCAACAAAAACGATCTCTAAGGTTTACAAATAACAATATTATTGTTGAATACTAAAGTCGATGGTTCAACACCAATAATCATATGACTAAAGCAAAGCCACATTGATTAAAAGGGAATAAGAGTTGACATGTCAGAGAGCGAGAGAAAGACAAAGCATGCACTGCTTCTGTTCGCTTCTGAATTGCATGCTCGTTCACTTAGCTGTTGACCTATCAACCGACAAGTTGTATGCTGCTAATTTGAACAAAATATAAAGAATAACCATTTTATAAAACTCAAACTCTATATTGTTTTATTTAATGGCATAATCTAATAATTATTAATGCCTCCTCCACCACCACCGTTTGTGCCGTGGTTGAGGTCCCTGGGTATCAGTTGTTGGCACAACTCAAATCGTCGAAAAAATGGATAACAAAACAAGCGCTGCAAGGAAAACGTACTCGAAACTATGACATTGAGTATTGCAACCAGGGACTGCAGGTGCATAACCATTAAGATCAATTTTTTATACAACAGCTTTAAAATCATCAATTTATGATAACAGAATATATCAACAGAAACGGATAACCTGGAGTTGGGTGCCCGCGCAGCAGTTGGAACCATTGGCAACTGAAATTTAGTTATTTTAAAAGAGTGCAAAAGAGAAATTCATGGACAAGATAAAACCATGGTCCAATTTTCGTCTTTCCGAATTTGATGCAGTCACCTCTTGTCCCAAGGACCTTAATGGCCACCCTAATATTGTAAACTATTTTGCAACCTATCGCAACGGTTCCAATATATGGATAATAACTGAATATTTGCGTGGTGAAGAGTTTGCATTTGAATATATCAACAGAAACGGATAACCTGGAGTTGGGTGCCCGCGCCGCAGTTGGAACCATTGGCAACTGAAATTTAGTTATTTTAATAGAGTGCAAAAGAGGAATTCATGGACAAGATAAAACCATGGTCCAATTTTCGTCGTTCCGAATTTGATGCAGTCACCTCTTGTGCCAAGGACCTTAATGGACACCCAAATATTGTTAACTATTTTGCAACCTATCGCAACGGTTGCAATATATGGATAATAACTGAATATTTGCGTGGTGAAGAGTTTGCATTTGAATATATCAACAGAAACGGATAACCTGGAGTTGGGTGCTCGCGCCGCAGTTGGAACCATTGGCAACTGAAATTTAGTTATTTTAAAAGAGTGCAAAAGAGGAATTCATGGACAAGATAAAACCATGGTCCAATTTTCGTCTTTCCGAATTTGATGCAGTCACCTCTTGTCCCAAGGACCTTAATGGCCACCCTAATATTGTTAACTATTTTGCAACCTATCGCAACGGTTGCAATATATGGATAATAACTGAATATTTGCGTGGTGAAGAGTTTGCATTTGAATATATCAACAGAAACGGATAACCTGGAGTTGGGTGCCGCAGTTGGAACCATTGGCAACTGAAATTTAGTTAGTTTAAAAGAGTGCAAAAGAGAAATTCATGGACAAGATAAAAACATGGTCCAATTATCGTCTTTCCGAATTTGATGCAGTCACCTCTTGTCCCAAGGACCTTAATGGCCACCCTAATATTGTTAACTATTTTGCAACCTATCGCAACGGTTGCAATATATGGATAATAACTGAATATTTGCGTGGTGAAGAGTTTGCATTTGAATATATCAACAGAAACGGATAACCTGGAGTTGGGTGCCCGCGCCGCAGTTGGAACCATTGGCAACTGAAATTTAGTTATTTTAACAGAGTGCAAAAGAGGAATTCATGGACGAGATAAAACCATGGTCCAATTCACCTCTTGTGCCAAGGACCTTAATGGACACCCAAATATTGTTAACTATTTTGCAACCTATCGCAACGGTTGCAATATATGGATAATAACTGAATATTTGCGTGGTGAAGAGTTTGCATTTGAATATATCAACAGAAACGGATAACCTGGAGTTGGGTGCTCGCGCCGCAGTTGGAACCATTGGCAACTGAAATTTAGTTATTTTAAAAGAGTGCAAAAGAGGAATTCATGGACAAGATAAAACCATGGTCCAATTTTCGTCTTTCCGAATTTGATGCAGTCACCTCTGGTGCCAAGGACCTTAATGGACACCCAAATATTGTTAACTATTTTGCAACCTATCGCAACGGTTCCAATATATGGATAATAACTGAATATTTGCGTGGTGAAGAGTTTGCATTTGAATATATCAACAGATACGGATAACCTGGAGTTGGGTGCCCGCGCCGCAGTTGGAACCATTGGCAACTGAAATTTAGTTATTTTAAAAGAGTGCAAAAGAGGAATTCATGGACAAGATAAAACCATGGTCCAATTTTCGTCTTTCCGAATTTGATGCAGTCACCTCTTGTGCCAAGGACCTTAATGGACACCCAAATATTGTCAACTATTTTGCAACCTATCGCAACGGTTGCAATATATGGATTGTTGAGTTATTGAGCTTTTTCAGTAACTATATTTTATGTTTTCATGTTATTAATTAAAACACGATAATTATAAGAAGTAATAGAGTAATGTAATTTATTTAAATCCCGATATGCAGGTTTACGTTTATGCTGATATTGAGCACAAAGCAGGCGGAACTAAGAGTAGCCCGTGCCACTGACGTTGAATTATATATACAGACGATCAACTATGATCGTGTATATATGATCGAAATATGTTATTTTGTGCGTCGTACCGACTACGGTTACCGACGATTAAAATACGAATGAATACAATTACAGCACAGCTAGGCGACAATCCCGCTTAGCTGGCGGTTAACATAAAGTATTGCAGGGTGGTGAGTGGGAGCTATGTAAGTTAACATTTGGCTGCTGGGCCGCATAACCAAACATGGATAATAACTGAATATTTGCGTGGTGAAGAGTTTGCATTTGAATATATCAACAGAAACGGATAACCTGGAGTTGGGTGCTCGCGCCGCAGTTGGAACCATTGGCAACTGAAATTTAGTTATTTTAAAAGAGTGCAAAAGAGGAATTCATGGACAAGATAAAACCATGGTCCAATTTTCGTCTTTCCGAATTTGATGCAGTCACCTCTTGTCCCAAGGACCTTAATGGCCACCCTAATATTGTAAACTATTTTGCAACCTATCGCAACGGTTGCAATATATGGATAATAACTGAATATTTGCGTGGTGAAGAGTTTGCATTTGAATATATCAACAGAAACGGATAACCTGGAGTTGGGTGCCCGCGCCGCAGTTGGAACCATTGGCAACTGAAATTTAGTTATTTTAAAAGAGTGCAAAAGAGGAATTCATGGACGAGATAAAACCATGGTCCAATTCACCTCTTGTGCCAAGGACCTTAATGGACACCCAAATATTGTTAACTATTTTGCAACCTATCGCAACGGTTCCAATATATGGATAATAACTGAATATTTGCGTGGTGAAGAGTTTGCATTTGAATATATCAACAGAAACGGATAACCTGGAGTTGGGTGCCGCAGTTGGAACCATTGGCAACTGAAATTTAGTTAGTTTAAAAGAGTGCAAAAGAGAAATTCATGGACAAGATAAAAACATGGTCCAATTATCGTCTTTCCGAATTTGATGCAGTCACCTCTGGTGCCAAGGACCTTAATGGACACCCAAATATTGTTAACTATTTTGCAACCTATCGCAACGGTTCCAATATATGGATAATAACTGAATATTTGCGTGGTGAAGAGTTTGCATTTGAATATATCAACAGATACGGATAACCTGGAGTTGGGTGCCCGCGCCGCAGTTGGAACCATTGGCAACTGAAATTTAGTTATTTTAAAAGAGTGCAAAAGAGGAATTCATGGACAAGATAAAACCATGGTCCAATTTTCGTCTTTCCGAATTTGATGCAGTCACCTCTTGTCCCAAGGACCTTAATGGCCACCCTAATATTGTTAACTATTTTGCAACCTATCGCAACGGTTGCAATATATGGATAATAACTGAATATTTGCGTGGTGAAGAGTTTGCATTTGAATATATCAACAGAAACGGATAACCTGGAGTTGGGTGCCGCAGTTGGAACCATTGGCAACTGAAATTTAGTTAGTTTAAAAGAGTGCAAAAGAGAAATTCATGGACAAGATAAAAACATGGTCCAATTATCGTCTTTCCGAATTTGATGCAGTCACCTCTGGTGCCAAGGACCTTAATGGACACCCAAATATTGTTAACTATTTTGCAACCTATCGCAACGGTTCCAATATATGGATAATAACTGAATATTTGCGTGGTGAAGAGTTTGCATTTGAATATATCAACAGAAACGGATAACCTGGAGTTGGGTGCCCGCGCCGCAGTTGGAACCATTGGCAACTGAAATTTAGTTATTTTAAAAGAGTGCAAAAGAGGAATTCATGGACGAGATAAAACCATGGTCCAATTCACCTCTTGTGCCAAGGACCTTAATGGACACCCAAATATTGTTAACTATTTTGCAACCTATCGCAACGGTTCCAATATATGGATAATAACTGAATATTTGCGTGGTGAAGAGTTTGCATTTGAATATATCAACAGAAACGGATAACCTGGAGTTGGGTGCCGCAGTTGGAACCATTGGCAACTGAAATTTAGTTAGTTTAAAAGAGTGCAAAAGAGAAATTCATGGACAAGATAAAAACATGGTCCAATTATCGTCTTTCCGAATTTGATGCAGTCACCTCTGGTGCCAAGGACCTTAATGGACACCCAAATATTGTTAACTATTTTGCAACCTATCGCAACGGTTCCAATATATGGATAATAACTGAATATTTGCGTGGTGAAGAGTTTGCATTTGAATATATCAACAGATACGGATAACCTGGAGTTGGGTGCCCGCGCCGCAGTTGGAACCATTGGCAACTGAAATTTAGTTATTTTAAAAGAGTGCAAAAGAGGAATTCATGGACAAGATAAAACCATGGTCCAATTTTCGTCTTTCCGAATTTGATGCAGTCACCTCTTGTCCCAAGGACCTTAATGGCCACCCTAATATTGTTAACTATTTTGCAACCTATCGCAACGGTTGCAATATATGGATAATAACTGAATATTTGCGTGGTGAAGAGTTTGCATTTGAATATATCAACAGAAACGGATAACCTGGAGTTGGGTGCCGCAGTTGGAACCATTGGCAACTGAAATTTAGTTAGTTTAAAAGAGTGCAAAAGAGAAATTCATGGACAAGATAAAAACATGGTCCAATTATCGTCTTTCCGAATTTGATGCAGTCACCTCTGGTGCCAAGGACCTTAATGGACACCCAAATATTGTTAACTATTTTGCAACCTATCGCAACGGTTCCAATATATGGATAATAACTGAATATTTGCGTGGTGAAGAGTTTGCATTTGAATATATCAACAGATACGGATAACCTGGAGTTGGGTGCCCGCGCCGCAGTTGGAACCATTGGCAACTGAAATTTAGTTATTTTAATAGAGTGCAAAAGAGGAATTCATGGACAAGATAAAACCATGGTCCAATTTTCGTCGTTCCGAATTTGATGCAGTCACCTCTTGTGCCAAGGACCTTAATGGACACCCAAATATTGTTAACTATTTTGCAACCTATCGCAACGGTTGCAATATATGGATAATAACTGAATATTTGCGTGGTGAAGAGTTTGCATTTGAATATATCAACAGAAACGGATAACCTGGAGTTGGGTGCCGCAGTTGGAACCATTGGCAACTGAAATTTAGTTATTTTAATAGAGTGCAAAAGAGGAATTCATGGACAAGATAAAACCATGGTCCAATTTTCGTCTTTCCGAATTTGATGCAGTCACCTCTGGTGCCAAGGACCTTAATGGACACCCAAATATTGTTAACTATTTTGCAACCTATCGCAACGGTTCCAATATATGGATAATAACTGAATATTTGCGTGGTGAAGAGTTTGCATTTGAATATATCAACAGATACGGATAACCTGGAGTTGGGTGCCCGCGCCGCAGTTGGAACCATTGGCAACTGAAATTTAGTTATTTTAAAAGAGTGCAAAAGAGGAATTCATGGACAAGATAAAACCATGGTCCAATTTTCGTCTTTCCGAATTTGATGCAGTCACCTCTTGTGCCAAGGACCTTAATGGACACCCAAATATTGTTAACTATTTTGCAACCTATCGCAACGGTTGCAATATATGGATAATAACTGAATATTTGCGTGGTGAAGAGTTTGCATTTGAATATATCAACAGAAACGGATAACCTGGAGTTGGGTGCTCGCGCCGCAGTTGGAACCATTGGCAACTGAAATTTAGTTATTTTAAAAGAGTGCAAAAGAGGAATTCATGGACAAGATAAAACCATGGTCCAATTTTCGTCTTTCCGAATTTGATGCAGTCACCTCTTGTCCCAAGGACCTTAATGGCCACCCTAATATTGTTAACTATTTTGCAACCTATCGCAACGGTTGCAATATATGGATAATAACTGAATATTTGCGTGGTGAAGAGTTTGCATTTGAATATATCAACAGAAACGGATAACCTGGAGTTGGGTGCCCGCGCCGCAGTTGGAACCATTGGCAACTGAAATTTAGTTATTTTAAAAGAGTGCAAAAGAGGAATTCATGGACGAGATAAAACCATGGTCCAATTCACCTCTTGTGCCAAGGACCTTAATGGACACCCAAATATTGTTAACTATTTTGCAACCTATCGCAACGGTTGCAATATATGGATAATAACTGAATATTTGCGTGGTGAAGAGTTTGCATTTGAATATATCAACAGAAACGGATAACCTGGAGTTGGGTGCCGCAGTTGGAACCATTGGCAACTGAAATTTAGTTATTTTAATAGAGTGCAAAAGAGGAATTCATGGACAAGATAAAACCATGGTCCAATTTTCGTCTTTCCGAATTTGATGCAGTCACCTCTGGTGCCAAGGACCTTAATGGACACCCAAATATTGTTAACTATTTTGCAACCTATCGCAACGGTTCCAATATATGGATAATAACTGAATATTTGCGTGGTGAAGAGTTTGCATTTGAATATATCAACAGATACGGATAACCTGGAGTTGGGTGCCCGCGCCGCAGTTGGAACCATTGGCAACTGAAATTTAGTTATTTTAAAAGAGTGCAAAAGAGGAATTCATGGACAAGATAAAACCATGGTCCAATTTTCGTCTTTCCGAATTTGATGCAGTCACCTCTTGTGCCAAGGACCTTAATGGACACCCAAATATTGTTAACTATTTTGCAACCTATCGCAACGGTTGCAATATATGGATAATAACTGAATATTTGCGTGGTGAAGAGTTTGCATTTGAATATATCAACAGAAACGGATAACCTGGAGTTGGGTGCTCGCGCCGCAGTTGGAACCATTGGCAACTGAAATTTAGTTATTTTAAAAGAGTGCAAAAGAGGAATTCATGGACAAGATAAAACCATGGTCCAATTTTCGTCTTTCCGAATTTGATGCAGTCACCTCTTGTCCCAAGGACCTTAATGGCCACCCTAATATTGTTAACTATTTTGCAACCTATCGCAACGGTTGCAATATATGGATAATAACTGAATATTTGCGTGGTGAAGAGTTTGCATTTGAATATATCAACAGAAACGGATAACCTGGAGTTGGGTGCCCGCGCCGCAGTTGGAACCATTGGCAACTGAAATTTAGTTATTTTAAAAGAGTGCAAAAGAGGAATTCATGGACGAGATAAAACCATGGTCCAATTCACCTCTTGTGCCAAGGACCTTAATGGACACCCAAATATTGTTAACTATTTTGCAACCTATCGCAACGGTTGCAATATATGGATAATAACTGAATATTTGCGTGGTGAAGAGTTTGCATTTGAATATATCAACAGAAACGGATAACCTGGAGTTGGGTGCCGCAGTTGGAACCATTGGCAACTGAAATTTAGTTATTTTAAAAGAGTGCAAAAGAGGAATTCATGGACAAGATAAAACCATGGTCCAATTTTCGTCTTTCCGAATTTGATGCAGTCACCTCTGGTGCCAAGGACCTTAATGGACACCCAAATATTGTTAACTATTTTGCAACCTATCGCAACGGTTCCAATATATGGATAATAACTGAATATTTGCGTGGTGAAGAGTTTGCATTTGAATATATCAACAGATACGGATAACCTGGAGTTGGGTGCCCGCGCCGCAGTTGGAACCATTGGCAACTGAAATTTAGTTATTTTAATAGAGTGCAAAAGAGGAATTCATGGACAAGATAAAACCATGGTCCAATTTTCGTCGTTCCGAATTTGATGCAGTCACCTCTTGTGCCAAGGACCTTAATGGACACCCAAATATTGTTAACTATTTTGCAACCTATCGCAACGGTTGCAATATATGGATAATAACTGAATATTTGCGTGGTGAAGAGTTTGCATTTGAATATATCAACAGAAACGGATAACCTGGAGTTGGGTGCTCGCGCCGCAGTTGGAACCATTGGCAACTGAAATTTAGTTATTTTAAAAGAGTGCAAAAGAGGAATTCATGGACAAGATAAAACCATGGTCCAATTTTCGTCTTTCCGAATTTGATGCAGTCACCTCTTGTCCCAAGGACCTTAATGGCCACCCTAATATTGTTAACTATTTTGCAACCTATCGCAACGGTTGCAATATATGGATAATAACTGAATATTTGCGTGGTGAAGAGTTTGCATTTGAATATATCAACAGAAACGGATAACCTGGAGTTGGGTGCCCGCGCCGCAGTTGGAACCATTGGCAACTGAAATTTAGTTATTTTAAAAGAGTGCAAAAGAGGAATTCATGGACGAGATAAAACCATGGTCCAATTCACCTCTTGTGCCAAGGACCTTAATGGACACCCAAATATTGTTAACTATTTTGCAACCTATCGCAACGGTTGCAATATATGGATAATAACTGAATATTTGCGTGGTGAAGAGTTTGCATTTGAATATATCAACAGAAACGGATAACCTGGAGTTGGGTGCTCGCGCCGCAGTTGGAACCATTGGCAACTGAAATTTAGTTATTTTAAAAGAGTGCAAAAGAGGAATTCATGGACAAGATAAAACCATGGTCCAATTTTCGTCTTTCCGAATTTGATGCAGTCACCTCTGGTGCCAAGGACCTTAATGGACACCCAAATATTGTTAACTATTTTGCAACCTATCGCAACGGTTCCAATATATGGATAATAACTGAATATTTGCGTGGTGAAGAGTTTGCATTTGAATATATCAACAGATACGGATAACCTGGAGTTGGGTGCCCGCGCCGCAGTTGGAACCATTGGCAACTGAAATTTAGTTATTTTAAAAGAGTGCAAAAGAGGAATTCATGGACAAGATAAAACCATGGTCCAATTTTCGTCTTTCCGAATTTGATGCAGTCACCTCTTGTCCCAAGGACCTTAATGGCCACCCTAATATTGTTAACTATTTTGCAACCTATCGCAACGGTTGCAATATATGGATAATAACTGAATATTTGCGTGGTGAAGAGTTTGCATTTGAATATATCAACAGAAACGGATAACCTGGAGTTGGGTGCCGCAGTTGGAACCATTGGCAACTGAAATTTAGTTAGTTTAAAAGAGTGCAAAAGAGAAATTCATGGACAAGATAAAAACATGGTCCAATTATCGTCTTTCCGAATTTGATGCAGTCACCTCTGGTGCCAAGGACCTTAATGGACACCCAAATATTGTTAACTATTTTGCAACCTATCGCAACGGTTCCAATATATGGATAATAACTGAATATTTGCGTGGTGAAGAGTTTGCATTTGAATATATCAACAGAAACGGATAACCTGGAGTTGGGTGCCGCAGTTGGAACCATTGGCAACTGAAATTTAGTTAGTTTAAAAGAGTGCAAAAGAGAAATTCATGGACAAGATAAAAACATGGTCCAATTATCGTCTTTCCGAATTTGATGCAGTCACCTCTGGTGCCAAGGACCTTAATGGACACCCAAATATTGTTAACTATTTTGCAACCTATCGCAACGGTTCCAATATATGGATAATAACTGAATATTTGCGTGGTGAAGAGTTTGCATTTGAATATATCAACAGATACGGATAACCTGGAGTTGGGTGCCCGCGCCGCAGTTGGAACCATTGGCAACTGAAATTTAGTTATTTTAAAAGAGTGCAAAAGAGGAATTCATGGACAAGATAAAACCATGGTCCAATTTTCGTCTTTCCGAATTTGATGCAGTCACCTCTTGTCCCAAGGACCTTAATGGCCACCCTAATATTGTTAACTATTTTGCAACCTATCGCAACGGTTGCAATATATGGATAATAACTGAATATTTGCGTGGTGAAGAGTTTGCATTTGAATATATCAACAGAAACGGATAACCTGGAGTTGGGTGCTCGCGCCGCAGTTGGAACCATTGGCAACTGAAATTTAGTTATTTTAATAGAGTGCAAAAGAGGAATTCATGGACAAGATAAAACCATGGTCCAATTTTCGTCTTTCCGAATTTGATGCAGTCACCTCTTGTGCCAAGGACCTTAATGGACACCCAAATATTGTCAACTATTTTGCAACCTATCGCAACGGTTGCAATATATGGATAATAAAAATAATGAAGAGTTTGCATCGGTTTTGCACCGCCAGACGCCAGTCTGATTAATAAATACACCATAGTTTAGTTCAACTTATATTCTGCGCATCTTATGAAAATTACCTACACAATGATATAAGTTTCACCCATATTTGCTTTTGCAGATGAATGAGAAAAGAGAAAGGGGTCCAAACATTTTACTTTGCCTATTTATATAATAGATATATTTAATATATTAATATTATTATCAACCAAAAAAATAATAATAAAAATAAAAAATAATAATAAAATAAAAATAAAATAAACGAAAAATTGCGAAATGCAAGAGCTTAGGTACCATGTATGAGAATCAAGAGAACAGCTGCAAAACCAACGATTGTACTAACGATGGTAGGCTCTTCGATAGTTTTTACCACTATCGACAGTTTGTTTTAATTTGCACATCTCTAACTCGAGCCATTAAATTTCAAAATAAAATTTTGAAAAAATAAAAAGTTGGTGCAGACAGTCGCAACGATGCCCGACGTTGGGATACCCTGTACCCATTTTTCCATTTTTATTTGCTTTCAGTGATATTGCATATTCTGATAATATTATGTCACGTTTGTAGCTCAAAAACGTAATTTGTAGTAGCCAAATCTGCGTCGCAAGCTATTGAAAATCTTAATTTAAATCAAGTTTATTGCGTAGTAAAAAAAGAGAAAAACAAATTCGGCACTAATTAACTAAAACAATCAGTTATAAGATTTTAAGCGGCAGTACACAGTAGTATATATCAGATTTAGATAAAGAAATTGATAGGTTTTATCGTATGTATTTTTTCTGATAAGCGTCTAACAATTTTAAATTTAAAAGCTGAAACTAAATTTATTGCTTTATTATTGTATTGTTACAATTAAAGATGCATTTCGTGCATTCACATTTAATGAAAGTAACGCTTAAATTCAAAAATTAGTAGCAAACTGTTAATTATCGATAACAAGCAGCGATTGATTTCTAATTTTCTGTATTTCATATTTTGTAGGTTATGTTCATTTTACGTTTTTTGTCATTTTTTGTTGTTGTAAAACTTTGATGAATTATAATTTCTGGGACGCTTGAAACCGTTATCAGCTGCGAGATGTTGTCTACATCTCGTGCTTTGATGGAGGGCGAAGAGTGCCAGAGTGTTGCCATTCCGGCAAAGTTCGCCGGCTCATTGCGTGCGGCCAAAACCGATGACGGCTACGCATCTGGGAATAACGGCTTGAAAGTTGCTTAAGTTGTTAAATTGTCTAAGCGGTGTACAATATGGCGATGTCCGCTGTCTTATCACGAAGTCCTTCCTCAATTGAAGCTCGTGAGGCGATTTCTCGCGGCCCATGGCTCGTACGGCAAACGGATGCCCCTCCTACGACGGCCAAGCTGGGATGGCCAGCATCGTGATGTCGGGCCAGGTCACAAGTGCGACGCGTGCTCGGGCCCCTGATTTGCGTACGCAAATTCAACCTAGCGTCCGGTGCACCGCGCCCCCGCGGGCACCGGTACTTTGTATCTCTATATCATTTTCAAAATCATCAGGTTTTGCACCATTCTCAGTTGTCAATATTGTTAATTGGCGCAATGTCGAAAATCTTTTAAATTCAATATTTTGGCTTGTAGCCATCTTTTCTTTACCCATTTGTCTTTCTCTTTTAGATCAATAAGACGCCGGGAAAAAAATCCACTGTATGTTTTTTTCTCTTTCCTGCCGCAATGTTTGATGCGCAATTACAATTTCACAATTTTTTGAAAGTCAGTCTTTTCCGCACTGAAAAATTTGTTGCAGGCGCTTGGACAATCCCACTTCTGAAGTTGTTAAGTAACAAATTTGACGGTTTTTATCTTTTTCAAATTTGACTAGATTTATTTATTTACTAGATGGCTTTTTTCAATAATTCCACAATACAATCACTGCTCTTCATGCCGGCACAATTTCAATTGATTCGATCCAGCCAATCGCCAGATCCTCGATGATCTCTCTCCATCATCATTCACACACAATTACGTTACAACTTAATAATTTAACACTATTAAAAATGTTCATCAAATAAGACTGTGCACATCCACAACTGGCGAGTATGTAGCTATATTTGGACCCACGAGTAGCTCAGGAGCCGTATCTGGGCTGTTATAGCTGTAATTTAGGCGACGTAAGTATAATTACATAAAAAACACGTTTAAAACGTAAAAAACGGTGCTGGTTCTCCACTTTTGCTACAACAAAAAGAAATGATACAAAACGAGTCGTTTAAATACACTTTAACCCTCCGTTTGGCACCTATCCGGATATTGACATTCATACCACTGTGGTCTAGCCAGACCACCACATATTTTCATACAATTGTATGGGGTTTGTACCTTTTTATAGACGCATTGGAGCGCATATATGAGCTTTCGAGGTATAATCTTTTGATTGTTTATTGTCCCCAATGTGTTTATTAGGAACTGAATTACCTGTTGAGATAGAAATACCTAGAATTTTTTATTTTTATTCTAAATGAAAACTATTTTTATTTTTGTAATAAAATTTACTTTTTTCGAGACGCATTATGGCAATAAACATGATTATGGTAATAAACTTGGAAACAAATAACATCATCCTTCGTTTTGTCCTTCGTTGGCACAATTGAAACAAATGTAATCAACTTTTGTTGGCATACTGAATCTTTGCATTTCACGCAGTAGAATCTAGTTTTGCGTTTCGACTTATCCATAAGACAACACAGTTTACAAAGTTTTTTTTTATCTAGTGTTGATGGTCCGGCTTTCATTTCGTAAGCTGGTATTTCAATCTGAAATAAAGTTTATTACCTTTTATTAGTGCATCCATACGCCACAATTCTGACAATTTCGGCATATTATTGTGTGATACGTCAGCGGCCAATAGTATGCCAATATATGCATCTAATTCAGTGCTAACGAGCTCCTTCCATATTGTTGGATTTTTTTCTGGATTTGGAACTGAATCACGAGCGCGACGATTCGTTTATTCGGTGATGATAAGAAACGAAATGTTAGGTGAAAAAAAATTACTTCAAAACCTCAAGTGGAATCGAGTTTTGTGACGTGCCTCCATCACGAAAACGCATTATGTTGTGATGACAAAAACGACCAACAGCAGCTGGCTCATTTTTTTTCCATTCTGTGCCGTCCTTACCATAAAAACATTCATCACTTCTTTCACCTTCTTCTTGGTTTTCGGTATTCGTTTTTTCTTCTTCATTATCACTATCATAGAGCTCGGTTGGTTCAATCACTAAAGAGTTTTCAATATCTTATGCATCGTCTTCAGGCACATAATCTTCATCTTGATCGTCTTCACCGTCATCAAATGGATCGGATTCATCGCGCTGTTCTCCTACGTTCCAATTGATTGTCATCGCTGCTGCCGATCTCAAATAAAAATCAGCATCTAAACTTTGTCTACGAAATTAGTATTATACACATATTCTACTTGATCTTCCATTTTTTGTAAAGAACAAATAATAGTTTGCCGCGTAAAATATTATTTTTTTCGCACTGTGATGTGTTATTCTTTCAAAATTCACCAAGCATTTGAAGACGATTACTCAGAGATAGAATAGAAAAGAGCGGGATAAGAACGCTCTTCTGTTACGCTTATGCTTCTAAATACTTACGAAAGTGTGTTCGAACAGTGCTGAAATATTATATTAGCAATTTGAACAAAAAAACATAAAACAAAAACGAAATAACCGCAGTCATATGTTCAAATTGTATCATTTCCAGAGAAAATATATTGCTGGTCTGGCTAGACCACAGTGATACGAATGTCATATGAAGACCAAAATGTCCTGATAATTATCCTTCTATAGCACGGATCCTATTAATTTTTTTTTTTATTTTATGAAAGAGGACAAATAGTTAGGAAAAGTCATGAAATTTCAAGTACCTAGCTCAATTGTAACTGTTTTATAATTACAACCAAAGTTTAAAATGGTCTGGCTGGACCACGGTACCAAACGAAGGGTTAAATGCATGTTTCGTGAAACGAAAGCAAAACCTGATGCTCTATAGAACTCCTATTTCCAATTTTCCAAAAACCCGACAACACACCACATACACGTTCAGTTCTATGATCCCTTCTAAAACTTGTA